>CM039668.1:6241168-6246168 GCA_022405105.1 Aristolochia contorta
TGTGTGTGTGTGTGTGTGTGTGTGTGTGTGTGTGTGTGTGTGTGTGTGTGTGTGTGTGTGTGTGTGTGTGTGTGTGTGTGTGTGTGTGTGTGTGTGTGTGTGTGTGTGTGTGTGTGTGTGTGTGTGTGTGTGTGTGTGTGTGTGTGTGTGTGTGTGTGTGTGTGTGTGTGTGTGTGTGTGTGTGTGTGTGTGTGTGTGTGTGTGTGTGTGTGTGTGTGTGTGTGTGTGTGTGTGTGTGTGTGTGTGTGTGTGTGTGTGTGTGTGTGTGTGTGTGTGTGTGTGTGTGTGTGTGTGTGTGTGTGTGTGTGTGTGTGTGTGTGTGTGTGTGTGTGTGTGTGTGTGTGTGTGTGTGTGTGTGTGTGTGTGTGTGTGTGTGTGTGTGTGTGTGTGTGTGTGTGTGTGTGTGTGTGTGTGTGTGTGTGTGTGTGTGTGTGTGTGTGTGTGTGTGTGTGTGTGTGTGTGTGTGTGTGTGTGTGTGTGTGTGTGTGTGTGTGTGTGTGTGTGTGTGTGTGTGTGTGTGTGTGTGTGTGTGTGTGTGTGTGTGTGTGTGTGTGTGTGTGTGTGTGTGTGTGTGTGTGTGTGTGTGTGTGTGTGTGTGTGTGTGTGTGTGTGTGTGTGTGTGTGTGTGTGTGTGTGTGTGTGTGTGTGTGTGTGTGTGTGTGTGTGTGTGTGTGTGTGTGTGTGTGTGTGTGTGTGTGTGTGTGTGTGTGTGTGTGTGTGTGTGTGTGTGTGTGTGTGTGTGTGTGTGTGTGTGTGTGTGTGTGTGTGTGTGTGTGTGTGTGTGTGTGTGTGTGTGTGTGTGTGTGTGTGTGTGTGTGTGTGTGTGTGTGTGTGTGTGTGTGTGTGTGTGTGTGTGTGTGTGTGTGTGTGTGTGTGTGTGTGTGTGTGTGTGTGTGTGTGTGTGTGTGTGTGTGTGTGTGTGTGTGTGTGTGTGTGTGTGTGTGTGTGTGTGTGTGTGTGTGTGTGTGTGTGTGTGTGTGTGTGTGTGTGTGTGTGTGTGTGTGTGTGTGTGTGTGTGTGTGTGTGTGTGTGTGTGTGTGTGTGTGTGTGTGTGTGTGTGTGTGTGTGTGTGTGTGTGTGTGTGTGTGTGTGTGTGTGTGTGTGTGTGTGTGTGTGTGTGTGTGTGTGTGTGTGTGTGTGTGTGTGTGTGTGTGTGTGTGTGTGTGTGTGTGTGTGTGTGTGTGTGTGTGTGTGTGTGTGTGTGTGTGTGTGTGTGTGTGTGTGTGTGTGTGTGTGTGTGTGTGTGTGTGTGTGTGTGTGTGTGTGTGTGTGTGTGTGTGTGTGTGTGTGTGTGTGTGTGTGTGTGTGTGTGTGTGTGTGTGTGTGTGTGTGTGTGTGTGTGTGTGTGTGTGTGTGTGTGTGTGTGTGTGTGTGTGTGTGTGTATGTGTGTGTGTGTGTGTGTGTGTGTGTGTGTGTGTGTGTGTGTGTGTGTGTGTGTGTGTGTGTGTGTGTGTGTGTGTGTGTGTGTGTGTGTGTGTGTGTGTGTGTGTGTGTGTGTGTGTGTGTGTGTGTGTGTGTGTGTGTGTGTGTGTGTGTGTGTGTGTGTGTGTGTGTGTGTGTGTGTGTGTGTGTGTGTGTGTGTGTGTGTGTGTGTGTGTGTGTGTGTGTGTGTGTGTGTGTGTGTGTGTGTGTGTGTGTGTGTGTGTGTGTGTGTGTGTGTGTGTGTGTGTGTGTGTGTGTGTGTGTGTGTGTGTGTGTGTGTGTGTGTGTGTGTGTGTGTGTGTGTGTGTGTGTGTGTGTGTGTGTGTGTGTGTGTGTGTGTGTGTGTGTGTGTGTGTGTGTGTGTGTGTGTGTGTGTGTGTGTGTGTGTGTGTGTGTGTGTGTGTGTGTGTGTGTGTGTGTGTGTGTGTGTGTGTGTGTGTGTGTGTGTGTGTGTGTGTGTGTGTGTGTGTGTGTGTGTGTGTGTGTGTGCATTGTGTGTGTGTGTGTGTGTGTGTGTGTGTGTGTGTGTGTGTGTGTGTGTGTGTGTGTGTGTGTGTGTGTGTGTGTGTGTGTGTGTGTGTGTGTGTGTGTGTGTGTGTGTGTGTGTGTGTGTGTGTGTGTGTGTGTGTGTGTGTGTGTGTGTGTGTGTGTGTGTGTGTGTGTGTGTGTGTGTGTGTGTGTGTGTGTGTGTGTGTGTGTGTGTGTGTGTGTGTGTGTGTGTGTGTGTGTGTGTGTGTGTGTGTGTGTGTGTGTGTGTGTGTGTGTGTGTGTGTGTGTGTGTGTGTGTGTGTGTGTGTGTGTGTGTGTGTGTGTGTGTGTGTGTGTGTGTGTGTGTGTGTGTGTGTGTGTGTGTGTGTGTGTGTGTGTGTGTGTGTGTGTGTGTGTGTGTGTGTGTGTGTGTGTGTGTGTGTGTGTGTGTGTGTGTGTGTGTGTGTGTGTGTGTGTGTGTGTGTGTGTGTGTGTGTGTGTGTGTGTGTGTGTGTGTGTGTGTGTGTGTGTGTGTGTGTGTGTGTGTGTGTGTGTGTGTGTGTGTGTGTGTGTGTGTGTGTGTGTGTGTGTGTGTGTGTGTGTGTGTGTGTGTGTGTGTGTGTGTGTGTGTGTGTGTGTATGTGTGTGTGTGTGTGTGTGTGTGTGTGTGTGTGTGTGTGTGTGTGTGTGTGTGTGTGTGTGTGTGTGTGTGTGTGTGTGTGTGTGTGTGTGTGTGTGTGTGTGTGTGTGTGTGTGTGTGTGTGTGTGTGTGTGTGTGTGTGTGTGTGTGTGTGTGTGTGTGTGTGTGTGTGTGTGTGTGTGTGTGTGTGTGTGTGTGTGTGTGTGTGTGTGTGTGTGTGTGTGTGTGTGTGTGTGTGTGTGTGTGTGTGTGTGTGTGTGTGTGTGTGTGTGTGTGTGTGTGTGTGTGTGTGTGTGTGTGTGTGTGTGTGTGTGTGTGTGTGTGTGTGTGTGTGTGTGTGTGTGTGTGTGTGTGTGTGTGTGTGTGTGTGTGTGTGTGTGTGTGTGTGTGTGTGTGTGTGTGTGTGTGTGTGTGTGTGTGTGTGTGTGTGTGTGTGTGTGTGTGTGTGTGTGTGTGTGTGTGTGTGTGTGTGTGTGTGTGTGTGTGTGTGTGTGTGTGTGTGTGTGTGTGTGTGTGTGTGTGTGTGTGTGTGTGTGTGTGTGTGTGTGTGTGTGTGTGTGTGTGTGTGTGTGTGTGTGTGTGTGTGTGTGTGTGTGTGTGTGTGTGTGTGTGTGTGTGTGTGTGTGTGTGTGTGTGTGTGTGTGTGTGTGTGTGTGTGTGTGTGTGTGTGTGTGTGTGTGTGTGTGTGTGTGTGTGTGTGTGTGTGTGTGTGTGTGTGTGTGTGTGTGTGTGTGTGTGTGTGTGTGTGTGTGTGTGTGTGTGTGTGTGTGTGTGTGTGTGTGTGTGTGTGTGTGTGTGTGTGTGTGTGTGTGTGTGTGTGTGTGTGTGTGTGTGTGTGTGTGTGTGTGTGTGTGTGTGTGTGTGTGTGTGTGTGTGTGTGTGTGTGTGTGTGTGTGTGTGTGTGTGTGTGTGTGTGTGTGTGTGTGTGTGTGTGTGTGTGTGTGTGTGTGTGTGTGTGTGTGTGCAAGCATTGGTGTGTGTGTGTGTGTGTGTGTGTGTGTGTGTGTGTGTGTGTGTGTGTGTGTGTGTGTGTGTGTGTGTGTGTGTGTGTGTGTGTGTGTGTGTGTGTGTGTGTGTGTGTGTGTGTGTGTGTGTGTGTGTGTGTGTGTGTGTGTGTGTGTGTGTGTGTGTGTGTGTGTGTGTGTGTGTGTGTGTGTGTGTGTGTGTGTGTGTGTGTGTGTGTGTGTGTGTGTGTGTGTGTGTGTGTGTGTGTGTGTGTGTGTGTGTGTGTGTGTGTGTGTGTGTGTGTGTGTGTGTGTGTGTGTGTGTGTGTGTGTGTGTGTGTGTGTGTGTGTGTGTGTGTGTGTGTGTGTGTGTGTGTGTGTGTGTGTGTGTGTGTGTGTGTGTGTGTGTGTGTGTGTGTGTGTGTGTGTGTGTGTGTGTGTGTGTGTGTGTGTGTGTGTGTGTGTGTGTGTGTGTGTGTGTGTGTGTGTGTGTGTGTGTGTGTGTGTGTGTGTGTGTGTGTGTGTGTGTGTGTGTGTGTGTGTGTGTGTGTGTGTGTGTGTGTGTGTGTGTGTGTGTGTGTGTGTGTGTGTGTGTGTGTGTGTGTGTGTGTGTGTGTGTGTGTGTGTGTGTGTGTGTGTGTGTGTGTGTGTGTGTGTGTGTGTGTGTGTGTGTGTGTGTGTGTGTGTGTGTGTGTGTGTGTGTGTGTGTGTGTGTGTGTGTGTGTGTGTGTGTGTGTGTGTGTGTGTGTGTGTGTGTGTGTGTGTGTGTGTGTGTGTGTGTGTGTGTGTGTGTGTGTGTGTGTGTGTGTGTGTGTGTGTGTGTGTGTGTGTGTGTGTGTGTGTGTGTGTGTGTGTGTGTGTGTGTGTGTGTGTGTGTGTGTGTGTGTGTGTGTGTGTGTGTGTGTGTGTGTGTGTGTGTGTGTGTGTGTGTGTGTGTGTGTGTGTGTGTGTGTGTGTGTGTGTGTGTGTGTGTGTGTGTGTGTGTGTGTGTGTGTGTGTGTGTGTGTGTGTGTGTGTGTGTGTGTGTGTGTGTGTGTGTGTGTGTGTGTGTGTGTGTGTGTGCTTGTTTGTGTGTGTGTGTGTGTGTGTGTGTGTGTGTGTGTGTGTGTGTGTGTGTGTGTGTGTGTGTGTGTGTGTGTGTGTGTGTGTGTGTGTGTGTGTGTGTGTGTGTGTGTGTGTGTGTGTGTGTGTGTGTGTGTGTGTGTGTGTGTGTGTGTGTGTGTGTGTGTGTGTGTGTGTGTGTGTGTGTGTGTGTGTGTGTGTGTGTGTGTGTGTGTGTGTGTGTGTGTGTGTGTGTGTGTGTGTGTGTGTGTGTGTGTGTGTGTGTGTGTGTGTGTGTGTGTGTGTGTGTGTGTGTGTGTGTGTGTGTGTGTGTGTGTGTGTGTGTGTGTGTGTGTGTGTGTGTGTGTGTGTGTGTGTGTGTGTGTGTGTGTGTGTGTGTGTGTGTGTGTGTGTGTGTGTGTGTGTGTGTGTGTGTGTGTGTGTGTGTGTGTGTGTGTGTGTGTGTGTGTGTGTGTGTGTGTGT
>CM039668.1:6251168-6253668 GCA_022405105.1 Aristolochia contorta
TGTGTGTGTGTTGTGTGTGTGTGTGTGTGTGTGTGTGTGTGTGTGTGTGTGTGTGTGTGTGTGTGTGTGTGTGTGTGTGTGTGTGTGTGTGTGTGTGTGTGTGTGTGTGTGTGTGTGTGTGTGTGTGTGTGTGTGTGTGTGTGTGTGTGTGTGTGTGTGTGTGTGTGTGTGTGTGTGTGTGTGTGTGTGTGTGTGTGTGTGTGTGTGTGTGTGTGTGTGTGTGTGTGTGTGTGTGTGTGTGTGTGTGTGTGTGTGTGTGTGTGTGTGTGTGTGTGTGTGTGTGTGTGTGTGTGTGTGTGTGTGTGTGTGTGTGTGTGTGTGTGTGTGTGTGTGTGTGTGTGTGTGTGTGTGTGTGTGTGTGTGTGTGTGTGTGTGTGTGTGTGTGTGTGTGTGTGTGTGTGTGTGTGTGTGTGTGTGTGTGTGTGTGTGTGTGTGTGTGTGTGTGTGTGTGTGTGTGTGTGTGTGTGTGTGTGTGTGTGTGTGTGTGTGTGTGTGTGTGTGTGTGTGTGTGTGTGTGTGTGTGTGTGTGTGTGTGTGTGTGTGTGTGTGTGTGTGTGTGTGTGTGTGTGTGTGTGTGTGTGTGTGTGTGTGTGTGTGTGTGTGTGTGTGTGTGTGTGTGTGTGTGTGTGTGTGTGTGTGTGTGTGTGTGTGTGTGTGTGTGTGTGTGTGTGTGTGTGTGTGTGTGTGTGTGTGTGTGTGTGTGTGTGTGTGTGTGTGTGTGTGTGTGTGTGTGTGTGTGTGTGTGTGTGTGTGTGTGTGTGTGTGTGTGTGTGTGTGTGTGTGTGTGTGTGTGTGTGTGTGTGTGTGTGTGTGTGTGTGTGTGTGTGTGTGTGTGTGTGTGTGTGTGTGTGTGTGTGTGTGTGTGTGTGTGTGTGTGTGTGTGTGTGTGTGTGTGTGTGTGTGTGTGTGTGTGTGTGTGTGTGTGTGTGTGTGTGTGTGTGTGTGTGTGTGTGTGTGTGTGTGTGTGTGTGTGTGTGTGTGTGTGTGTGTGTGTGTGTGTGTGTGTGTGTGTGTGTGTGTGTGTGTGTGTGTGTGTGTGTGTGTGTGTGTGTGTGTGTGTGTGTGTGTGTGTGTGTGTGTGTGTGTGTGTGTGTGTGTGTGTGTGTGTGTGTGTGTGTGTGTGTGTGTGTGTGTGTGTGTGTGTGTGTGTGTGTGTGTGTGTGTGTGTGTGTGTGTGTGTGTGTGTGTGTGTGTGTGTGTGTGTGTGTGTGTGTGTGTGTGTGTGTGTGTGTGTGTGTGTGTGTGTGTGTGTGTGTGTGTGTGTGTGTGTGTGTGTGTGTGTGTGTGTGTGTGTGTGTGTGTGTGTGTGTGTGTGTGTGTGTGTGTGTGTGTGTGTGTGCAAGCATTGTGTGTGTGTGTGTGTGTGTGTGTGTGTGTGTGTGTGTGTGTGTGTGTGTGTGTGTGTGTGTGTGTGTGTGTGTGTGTGTGTGTGTGTGTGTGTGTGTGTGTGTGTGTGTGTGTGTGTGTGTGTGTGTGTGTGTGTGTGTGTGTGTGTGTGTGTGTGTGTGTGTGTGTGTGTGTGTGTGTGTGTGTGTGTGTGTGTGTGTGTGTGTGTGTGTGTGTGTGTGTGTGTGTGTGTGTGTGTGTGTGTGTGTGTGTGTGTGTGTGTGTGTGTGTGTGTGTGTGTGTGTGTGTGTGTGTGTGTGTGTGTGTGTGTGTGTGTGTGTGTGTGTGTGTGTGTGTGTGTGTGTGTGTGTGTGTGTGTGTGTGTGTGTGTGTGTGTGTGTGTGTGTGTGTGTGTGTGTGTGTGTGTGTGTGTGTGTGTGTGTGTGTGTGTGTGTGTGTGTGTGTGTGTGTGTGTGTGTGTGTGTGTGTGTGTGTGTGTGTGTGTGTGTGTGTGTGTGTGTGTGTGTGTGTGTGTGTGTGTGTGTGTGTGTGTGTGTGTGTGTGTGTGTGTGTGTGTGTGTGTGTGTGTGTGTGTGTGTGTGTGTGTGTGTGTGTGTGTGTGTGTGTGTGTGTGTGTGTGTGTGTGTGTGTGTGTGTGTGTGTGTGTGTGTGTGTGTGTGTGTGTGTGTGTGTGTGTGTGTGTGTGTGTGTGTGTGTGTGTGTGTGTGTGTGTGTGTGTGTGTGTGTGTGTGTGTGTGTGTGTGTGTGTGTGTGTGTGTGTGTGTGTGTGTGTGTGTGTGTGTGTGTGTGTGTGTGTGTGTGTGTGTGTGTGTGTGTGTGTGTGTGTGTGTGTGTGTGTGTGTGTGTGTGTGTGTGTGTGTGTGTGTGTGTGTGTGTGTGTGTGTGTGTGTGTGTGTGTGTGTGTGTGTGTGTGTGTGTGTGTGTGTGTGTGTGTGTGTGTGTGTGTGTGTGTGTGTGTGTGTGTGTGTGTGTGTGTGTGTGTGTGTGTGTGTGTGTGTGTGTGTGTGTGTGTGTGTGTGTGTGTGTGTGTGTGTGTGTGTGTGTGTGTGTGTGTGTGTGTGTGTGTGTGTGTGTGTGTGTGTGTGTGTGTGTGTGTGTGTGTGTGTGTGTGTGTGTGTGTGTGTGTGTGTGTGTGTGTGTGTGTGTGTGTGTG